>JAUTXW010002102.1:0-40679 GCA_030620095.1 Kuschelorhynchus macadamiae
ATCCCCACTTCGGCCATTTTCTTTTGCCCACTAATGAAAATTATTTGTATTAAACATCTCTAGATTAGGAAACCTTGATATATAATATGGAACACAGGATTTATTCTATAATTAGTTAAAAATCAATTGAAACAAATAAGTCGCTTTTGGAATTACTCTAGCACTTTCATAGGACGTATTGCACTTATTGTTCCAACTTCTTCGCTCACTACGAAATCTCCAATGCCATTAGCATGAACACCGCCATTATTTTTATTTTTTAAATGTTGTACTAGCTAAGGATAGTATTTATATCTACCGGTGAAATGGATACGATACTTATCTTGTGATTTTTTTTCGACTTTCTAAAATAACACAATAAAAAACACAAAATATCAAAATAATACAAAATTATTTATCAATAAAAAATATTCCAAATTAATATTTGTGTGTATTATGAAAAATGTATATCGGCAATGTCAGTTTGTCAATGTTTCTTAAAACAAAAAGCGAAAATACGCTTTGTTATGCAGTTTTGTGTAGCTAATAAAATAGCAACTGAGAAAATTTAAGAAAAAGTTCACATTTTAAACAAAAATTTAAACTTATCCCATTTTGTGATAAATTAAAAGTTTGATTTTAAATTTGATTGAAAGCCCCATTTTGTGTATTATTTTAATAATTCTTTTAACAAAAATTTCATCGTTATCGGCAAACGACCGCCATATTGCATTTTGAAAAAGCGCTTCCTGGTCCGCCATTTTGAAGGAAAATATAACTTTGGATATTTCATTGAAAAGATAATTCTAAGCTCTATTTTTGGTTAAATATGAATATTATTAATAGGCAAATTCGAGAGTACAAGTAATAAAACATTTATATTGAGCTAAGTAGTCCTATTCATGTTTGAAATGGGAAAAATGTATAAATATTTAGTAACAATTCATTTCTTTTTAGGAATTTGTTTTTATCCGCTATAAATTTTAAGGAAGGGAAACAATTTTTAGAAACTTACCTATTTGTAATGTAATTCGATTCTTCGATCATTTTTTGCAAATTCGGCAATGACGTCGATGCTCCGACATATTTTGGAGAAGTTTATTTTCAATGGACAACAGCGATGTCTTTCCTGCCCCGTTGAATTTCTCACGAAATATGTATACGTTTAAGTGTTGAAAAATTGCGTTCTACTGATGAACTTGTGGCAGGTATTGTCAATACTACTTCACCCAATTTCGACACTTCGGTGTAGGCATCTTCCAGCACCTTGTCTTTTAAAAATTGCATTAGTTCCTTAAAGCTATTTTTTGCGCTAATATCATCAGTTTCGTAAATCACTTTTAGTTCAGATCGCAGTAACACTCGGTCGAAGAACTGGCCATAATGAAGAAGAAGAGATTTAACCCATGTTCTGGAAAAGTTTTCCTTTAAATGAATCAAAATTGCAGAGCTCGAGGAATTTAAAATCATTTAAACCGTTAAATCTATAGTTTATTTGTTGCTGAATTTGATCGATTATTTCATAAAAGAGGCATCTGTATGATGTTTGAACATCTCCCATCTTGTCTGTTCGAAGACGCTTGGCTTGTGGCTCTACATTTAACGTCGTCGTTTTCTCCCAAAATAGGTCAGTCATCTTTTTTTTGGCTTAACGTGGACTTAAAATCATCCACTTTTTTTAGGCAAAAATCAATATCATTTGTTTTAGTTTGTAATATATTAAAAACATTGTCCGAGAATGGAAATATTTCTGAAAATATGTTCAACAAATAATTAAAATTAAAATCTCGTTTCAAACAGTCCAAAAACCCCCTCGAACTATTTATTGCTTCTGAGTCCCACGTTTCATTATTTGCTATTATATTCTCAAATAGTTCAATCAGTGATTCACGATTTTCAGATACTGTTAACACAAGTCTTCCATTATAGTTCCACCTAGTAGGAGCCATTTTGGGCAATCGTTTGTGGACAATGGAGTCCAAAGCTTGCGTACGTTTTGTTGACTTGGAAAAAAAAGCAGCCATGCCACTTAAAGTAACGAAAAATACTCACACTACACTCTTTAATGTGATTGATGGACTGGGATAAAACTAAATTTAATTTATGAGCAAAACAATGGACAAATAACACTTGGGAAAGTTTCTCGAACTTTGGCTTGCAGAGCCCCTAATTGTCCTGCTATCACTGCAGCTCCATCACAGCTTTGAGCAACTAATTTTTTCTCTCCATTAATTTCTTTAGTAACGTGATAAACTACGGTTTATAATGCCTCTGCTGTACGATTTTCGGACACATTTTTCAAACCTAAAAATCGCCTGTTTTAACGTACGATATTACTATAGATAATTGGCTAAAATTAGTTATATCAGTTGTTTCGTCCAGAACAATAGTAGACGCTAGACTGATCTAAATGATGAACTAGGTAAATCTTGAAAAGTTCCTCTATTTGAAGAAATCCTTGTTTCGTCATGACCTCTAAATCCCAATTCGTGCTGTCCGAGAAAACAAACAACATCAATAAGTCTTCTTAATATTTGCCTGTTTTTATCGACTAGTTCATTGTGTTGGCGGTGACTAATTTCCAACTGTTTATTAAGGGCGTGTTCGATTCTGGTTTTGCCGAAGACTTTTTCTTTTATGACGGCCTGCAAATGCACTTTGGACATTTACGAAAAGTAAACATGGACAACAAAATAATTTACTTATATTTTCACACCCTGTCTAATACAGTTTTTCATTCAATTATTTGAGGCGTATCAGCAAAGTTTAATGTTGAAAATCCCTTTATTATTAAGACACACACCACACATTCGCACTCACTCTTCATACTAAATTCTCCAACATTTTCAACGTTATTACCGACAGCCGAAGTTGACGGTACTTGCATATCCACGTCCGTATTATTGTCTTCCATATTGCACCATGCACTCTGGCTCGATTCACAGAAAATCAAGCATACAGGAGTTGACTGCAGAGAAGCTAGCGGCCCGCCTAGGTTCTATTCCATTTTTTATTGTCGCTCGGTCGGAGTCAAGGCCGCATGTATGATGGGCTAGATAATATTTTAACATTTTTAATATAAACTAAATTAATGGTTTCCTCTTTCAAAAATTAAATTTTAGAGGATGTTTTGTAATTTTTTTTTGGGGAAGCACTGCTTCCCTTGCTTCCATGGGCTACACGCCCCTGATATGAACGTTTTTTTTTTTGGCTTACCTTAAATTTCTTTTAGATCTACCAACTGTATTGGTGTCAAACTCATCGGCTGAATTTGAGAAAAGGTTTCATTTGGAAAGTGCCACGAAAGTTGGATTTTCTGTTAGAGCTTTCGGAGCTGTCGAATTATTTTTTTGCATCGGTTGGAATCCACGGAATTACCCAAGTTATTACTTCAGGATAGACAAACAAGAAATATATTTCACTAAGCTGAGTGCCTTCACTTCTGAATTTGATTACAAGACATCTCAACAAGAGTATTCAAAGGTAAGTGTAAACTGGTATTGTTGTCGTAAGAAAGAGCATTTTTTTTTTCAGTTTTGTGTTATATATATTTTTATAGTAATATGGTAGTTCCGAATCCATTTTCCTCACTTCTTCTTCATCTACCTTGTACATTACACACGTTGGTTATTAGCATGGCTATTTTCATTTTGTTTGCGGCAAATCTAAACAGTTAGGAAGATGACAGTCCGAACCATTCGGAGCTATGAGTATCTTCTTCTCCCGGGTCCCCTTCTGTTATCCGTCTTTCCCTAAATTATTAACTAGAAAATGCGATATTGACTATGCCTCATAAGCATTAAACATACAAAACAACAAACTATTCGTCATTTTCTGGTAAATAGTCTTCCAGTCTTCTGGGCTCGTAAAGAAAAGGTAGATCAATGTTCTTAAAATTCATTAATCGACCTTTTTTCTTGTTGGAAGTTAAGTCTATTTCTTTAAACATGATATCTTCATTTAGGGTCTCTTTATAAAAAATTCTGTATGTCTGCTTCTTATCAAAATGAAGCCATTGTATTTTTAGCCATGATATTGGCTCATTGTGTTAGTCTTCCTACGGGTAACTGATTTTTTAAATAATGACGTAGAAAAGAAATCAGTTCTATCCATTACATTGACATCAAAAGGTTTTTTGGCTTTGCATTTTTTTATAATGGAATACCAATCTTCGGGGACAAATTTAACCCTATTTTTTGCGTACTGTTCCACCATACCAAAATCCCTATCGTTTGGTAGAAAGGAATGGCCGGAAACCATGAATTTGTGATCTATGATTTTTAAATTTAGTTGATTGTGCTTCAGCCATAGCAAACATTGTTTGAAGTTTCGATTTTGGCCACCACAGGCGTCGCTGTACGCAATTATGTGCTTTGCTTCTCCAGCATGGTTTAAAAGGTGTTTGCGAATACAAGATCCCATTTCTTGTGCTCCACGGGAAGCTACGGTTTCGTTCCACACATACATAAAAGCTGTCTCTTCTTCGTTTAAAAGATGTATACCGAAATTGTAAACATACATTTTTCGTTTATAGTAAGCAATAGAGCAAGTTAACGTTGGAAAACTCAATGCTTTTTCCAAATCGAAAGTAAAGGCATATAAGTTTCTTTTATTTAGAATATTATAAGCTTTGTCTGCTTCTAATGATTCTCTTGCTTTTTGAGCTTTACGCAAGTGTAAGTCACGCTGTATATTTAGTTCTTGCTTTTTCTGATCATCCGTTTCAACACTTAGTTTAGCTTTAAACGTGTCACACTTTACACATGCGTCTTTAACTGGTACGTGAAAATGAAGATTAAAATATCGATGAAAAATTTTTCGGTACATGGCTTCCGAAACTGGAGAGTATTTGTATTTTCTTCGTCACACTTCTCTTTATAAAGAGTGTACATTGTGCGCACGTTTAGGTTTGTATCTAAGTACTTTCTGTTAGGGTTATGTTCTCTTGTGTAATGAGACTGGTATGCTGGAAAGCTCTCAATATGATGTTTTACCCCCTCAATTTTTTCATCTGCAGTTTTGTTGCCCGGAGGATGTTTTCCTCGAAGATCTTCTCCTGGTGAGGATGTACGACCGCGTTTTAAGGCTCGCATCAGACGTCCGTTTGAAATTTTGTACGTATCTATAAAGTATTCTTTACATACTTGATGTGATACTTCAGCCGTATTTATAAAATAGATATATGTTGAAGCCCTTGCGCCTTTCACTCCACTTTTCGGACGATGGATTTTCGGTTGGTGTTGTTTAACGATACCACACAGGAATGCATTTTGAGTAGAAAAATTGCCCATTTTCCAAAAGTTTGTGAATGCGTTCCTTCGCGATTCTTCGGATATTTTGTCATAGCACTTGTTGCGACAGTTGCAGTTTACATTGGTAAACTGCTTTTTTAAAACCACTTTCTTAGCTACATTAACGTATTCCTGTCCAGAATTCCTTAATCTTTTTCGAACTGCAGATATGTGCTTCTCTGGTTCCCTGAAACGCTTTCTTCCGACATGTTTTGTTTTGTTTGCTGGTGATTGATTTTGTTGTACTTGCGTTCCAGACAGTAGCACTTCTGATGTATCCTCGCCACCTAAAAAAACAGAGTTTATTATTAAATTTCATAAAAAAAACCGCTGCCAATGGAATCACTACTTCCACCATTTAGCCAAAATGGAAAAAAATTACACCGAACTGTAATTTTTAGGAAAAAAATTTGGTTTTTCAAAATTGTGATTTTAGGGGTGGCTGTAAATGACAAAAAATATTTGCATTCCATTCGTCTCTCAATCCCCGATCTAATGATATGCGACACGACGATTTTGTCTTGAAAAACTAAAAGTCACCCCCGGCCATCCCTGATAAAATTTTATGTAAAAAAGGCCTTTTAGGAAACTGTTTACGTTTTTTCGTCAAATGAGTCCCAAAATTAAAATTTTGACCGTCAAAAACCCCTAAAACGATATTTTTTAGAATATGACAAAACTCACCCCCACCCTTTTCTTTTTATAAAATTATAAATAGGTTGTAAAATTGAAATCGCTTTTTGTTTCACCCCCTACCCCTAAATTATAATTTTTGCACGTTTTGAGACATTTTAAGACGATTGAGATAATACAAATTTTTTTTTTGAAAAATTTTTTAAGACGATTCAGCTAATACAAATTTTTGAAAATTTTTTTGTCGATACTATACTTCCCCCAGTTTGAAGAAATGGTGGAAGTAATAAGTGCCTTATATTTCTTTGTCAATAATTTTGGTTAGGGTGCCTCTGGGATGCTATTGAACAAATAAATTTAAAATAATTAGGCCTAAATTAGCTCCTTATAACACTTCTAAATTTCAATAAAATTGGCCAACGGATATTTGCAAAATAACAGTCCCCTGTTAAAACTCTACTATTCCTAGCCCAATGTTTTTATGAACTTATTTCATAAAATCACCTAAAAAATAGGCCCCTAAAATAATAATTGTACTTAATTAGGAATTAACGCTTATACGATTAAAAATTATCGTCCACTGACGAATGTGTAGACACCATAACTCTTCTTCTTCATTCCTGTTTAGCCTGTTACATAACAGGACTTATGCTTTTATTTTTTTATCGGCGACCCTTCGACCCTGCACCTTGGTCCAGTTTGGAGGCGTTATCGGTAGGATATCCGGATGCTCTAGGCTCCCGAATACCCCGAATCTTTCAATACTTTAATAATTCCTCTTTAAATTTTTGAAATGCATCTAGGCTTCCACTAGGTGCCCCTTGAGAGTACTACTGATATCACGAGATGACCCTTTCTTTCAAGCTATCCCCTTACCCCTCCCACTCCCGCCACGTAGCGGCCGTTACGCTAATATTCTATGTAGAACTACGGCAGACGAACGGGATAGAATGCAGGAACAACTAGGCCTCACACGTTCACAGCGTATGCTCCCTTTCTAGCGGGGTTTTTCTGAGCGAGCTCCCGTTCCCCCCGAAATAAAGCAGCAAAACCGAACACGTGGCACCACTTATGTTACAACACAGAGGTCTGCATTCGACGAGACGAACCGGAAGACTGAGACACCATAATTATTGACAATAAAATAAAAAGTAAGGTTATGTTATTTTTTTATACTTTTTGTTATTTATTTACCTGAACTTGTAGAATCACTTTTATTAGATTCGAATGGCTCGTAGTGGGACTCACTCTTTTCAAAGGGGTCAGATTCAGAATCATTAATATTCATTTTTTTGCGAGCTAAATAAACAAATAAAGCATCGACGTGCAACGTTTCACATTCGAACATTTACTGAGACGGTGAGACCACACAATCACACAAAGTGTTTTCGCGCGTAATGATCTAAGTCAGACTTAGACCACTATGATTTTTACCAGTATCCTAGATTGCATTTTACATGGCGACATCTAATGGCGTTATAATAAAGATATCAATTTCATAATTTTTGTAAAGGTAGATTTTAATGCAAGCAATACCATAATGTCAAGAACTACATAATTAAAAAAAAGTGACTTAGACCACTCTGGCTTTCATAGGCTCATATACACCGGCTTTTAGGCCGGTTTAGTTTCTTCCTAAATCTGGCTCTGCCTTCACATTTTTCTTAATGTTTCAGTCATTGTCTTTGATTCCACTTCGTACAGCAGTAGAAATTGGAACAAGTTGATTTTAAGAGGCAGGTTTACACTGTTCGAAATAAATAAGATCTTTATGTTATTGAACGCTGAGGTTACTCTTATTTTTGCTACTTGGTCGCATCGTGAGTTAATTCTTGTTCCCAGGTAGGTGCAAGATTCAACAGGTTCAATTTTCTGGTTGGTTACTACTAATTGTCTTGCTGGTTCGGAACGTTGTAACTTATAAGCATGCATTTGGGTTTCGCAAAGTTTAATTTTTGGCCCATATTCTTCACTTGCTCTTAGTATCCTGTCTATCAACTCATCTATGTAACTAGCCAGAACCGCGGTATCGTCAGCATATCGTGTAAAATACAGTACTGACGCACACCTTTTTTTAATTTCGGTATTACTAGTTATTGCACACCCCACCTTTACACTAATCGACTAACCCACCCCATTAGCGATTTGCTAGAGTCGGAATATCTCTGGAATCGATTCCCATCTGATCTTATGAGTATTTTAAGCAATTGTTCGAATTTAATATTGTCGAACTTTTTAGTGAAATCTATGAAATATAGGTATACGTCTTTGTTCATATCTCTGCAGCGCTTTTTGTGAAATCTATTTGTATAAACTCTTGGTGATGTGGTTTCGGTTTCTTCGATATGGCTACAAAGGTTGACTGCAGCCAGTCCTCAGGAAACAAACCGCTGTTGTCTATTTTGTTGAGCAGGGTGGTGAGAGTGTCGAAAAACTGGCTGTTTGATTCACATAATATTTTTAGAACTTTGCCGTGGATGTTGTATATTTAAGAGTTGGGATAGCTTTCTCTACTTCCCCACTTAGGATGGATGTCATCATCATTTAGGATGGATCTTTTTTAAATACTCTGCCTTCAGAATACTTTAAACAATATTGCTTAAAATCGCAATTAATTGTGAAATATTAATATTTAATAAGTTATTATCATCCTCAGCTATTTCTCTCAATGGATATATAATAAAATTAAGCGAACGTTGTTGTTTCTTGTTTGTTTAATATATTAATTTTTTAGGTAGCTACTAGCGTTATTACTGATGACGAGTGGAGAAGCTTTGAAGTCAGTTTTGATGAAAATGGGAATGTTACTTTAATTGACAAGAATAATGACAATAGGCTGTTAATTTCCCATATTGACAAAGAACCACTGAGGCCGACCTTTTTATTGCTGAGGAGCTCTGACCCCAGCTTATGGAAAGTTATTGAAAGTAAGTACACGATCCAATATTTATATTGAATATTTCCCAGAGTTTTCAAAATTCCTTGTTTTTTTTGCTAAAATCGTTTTAAACACATTGTTATTAATTGAATAAAAAAAATTATCATATACGGCGGCAATTTTTTTCTTTTAATAACTGTTTTAATGGCGGAATCATGAAACAAAACCATAATTTTACCTGTTTTAATGAAGACTTGATAATATTGTGGTGATGTAAGATGTACCCATCCTTAAAGAATAGAGGACAAGACGTTGTCTGCTATACGTAGCCCACTAATCACAACACAGATTGTTCAGTGTGCTTCCTATTGGTTCTTTTCTTTCAGCGGAGTATAAACAAGTTTTGTAGAATCTTGAGTGTGAGCTTTCTGGCTCAGTGGTAGAGTTTTCGACTTTGCAGGCAACGCATATGTGTTCGAAAAATGCGTTCGTTAAAGCTATAAACCATTTTTAAAGTCATAACATCACATGCTAAGCTAACCTCAAATAATCGAAAATCAGGCTCGGGCACTCTAATGTGTTGTGAATGGCGGCACCGTATGGGATTCAAGGTCCTATTGAAGAGAGGTACGTACTTATAATTTAACCAACAAAGTTGTTTAAATTTCTAACTGAAAGACGTCAAATGGAGAAAAGCACATGACCACTGAAAGCAAAGTCCAAATATACAAGACCTATACTGATTTATGCTTGTGAAACACGAGCTGAAACAGCAAAGAAAAAATATCCTAAGAACTACCAAAATAAAGATACTCAGGTCAACACGAACTAAGAAATAGGGTAAGAAGTTCAACTATTAGAGAAGGGTGTAAGATCCAAGGTGTGGTAAGATGGGTTAAATCAAGACTGGGAAGATGGAGGGACCACGTAGATGGAACGGCCCCCGAAATATTGGCTAAAGTGATATCAGAAAAACCCAAACAAACATGAACACCTGAACACCACCAATCTCTCTCTCTCTCTCTCTCTCTCTCTCTCTCCAACTTGATTGAACTAATATACTTAATAAAATGATATTCCTGTAATTATTTTGTTGTATTTTTTTGTAAATATATTGGAACTATGTGTATTCCAATTCCAAATTGGCTTATTTATTGAGAAAAATGTATTTCCCAAATTGCGAAAAAGTGTAAGCAAATTTTCCGACAAAATTAGAGAGATAGGGAGCAAAAAAGGCACGTAGCCACAGGTCCAACTTTTCTTACCATTTTCACAGCGATATAGATGGTGAGAGATTTGTCATTTGTTTTAATAAACGAGACAAAGAGATGTATACCCCTTCATCGCTTTTTCTCGGTCTGCCTGCCTCTTTTCTCAGTCGGTTTATCAATTGGTGGAGTCTTTCTATTTACGTAGTATGGAGTTCACGGGTAAAATTTATTTAGAATATTTGACCAATCTAATATTAGCTAATAATGAGTGTTGCTTCAAAAAAAGGTATTTGACCTCATAATTCTTACACACATGACGTCATGATTCGAATATTTATTTGAAAATTTGACGATAAATTTTTTTTTCCAAATTATGAACAGTTTTCAAGTTATATAATTGATCAAGGTAAATATTCCACTTCTGCATTATAAGAGTAGTTAGTACGTTTGCAAATTGTAATACCTTATTACTTGTATTATAATACTAAGTAAAATCACATAAACTGGTGAACTTTTCTGTATAGAAAAAAAAACAAATAAGAAATGTGGGTTTTAATATTAATGGGATTAATAAAACAATTTACTGCCTAACTTAAATTTATTAGGAGTTATTTGCAAGGACAAGCATATGTACCAGCGCCGACATTGATGTCACAGTCGCCTTGGTCGATGCCGCTGTACCCAGCTTTTTTGCACTTGTTAATGCATTCACTTGTGGTGGAGCACACAACAACTGAAATAAAAAGAAGCAAGTTAACCATCTTAAAAATTTTGCAGCCGTAAATCACCGGAGCCCCAATAGGTGGTGCTAAATGTTACATTTAACTTGTAGTACGGTTTCAGTATGATAGACGTTTCGTTTTCGATTTTGTCATATCGAGCAATTTGTTATTTCAGATCACCCTCGGTACAAGCCTGCCTGATGAGGGTAGAGGCCTATAAATCATGATCGCAGGATGTTACCCTGTGACATAATCGAAAGCAATAATTCTTCTTGTAGGCCGTTTTGCACCTGCAGAAATTATATATTTTTCCTATTATACATATATCTTTTCCGGCCAAGAGCTTTTGATAAAGATGTGTGAGAGCGCATTTTTATTGTTTTTAGTATCTCAAAAATACCAAGACTGGCTAATAAATTTTATATAAATAGACCTACTTCAAAAAAATCTCGAAAATTCAACTTTGTGAAGTCAAAAATTGTTATAGCACTTTTAGTTTTTAGCATACAGGGCTAAATTAAAAATGTTGCATTTTCAGGCTCCCCTCGTATCTCAGCTATTAGAGAAATTATCGAAAATGTGAAAACTGTGTCTTATATTACCCGTAATACTCAATTCCGCCTTTGGAATTAGTATACAGGGTCAGGTCAAAAAGTTATCGGATCCTACTTTATTTTTTTAAAGGGAACATCCTGTATATTTATAGACTATAAAATTTGTCTTTTTTTACCTTCTCAAAAATCATATCAATATATATATATATATATCAAAATATATCATAGTAGGCTATGGCTATTGTTCATGATAACAAAAAAAATAAATGTCAAATATTTCATCGGTTTTTGGATCGATTTTTAGTTTATAAAGCAGTTTATAAGCGTTCTTTTGGTATTTTTATTTAATTGATATTTATCAATTTCTTCAAATAATGGCTGCGTATGACAATTGTGAAAAATATGATATGCTGGTTTTTTATACACAGTAATGACAATTCTGAAGAAACCTCGGAATTATATTTCCAAAGGTAAGTAAACTCTTATGGCTATGAAAATATGTATTATCATTATAAGTTTTTGCTTGTTAGATATCTAGAAGGCAACCGTTTTTTAAGATATTTGCTCATTTAAAAGCCGAGCGCCGGGCACCGTTTTGCCAATAGTATTTGCAACAAATCGATGCTAACAATTTATTTGGCAGATTTGTTATCTTGTCAGACGAATGCTTTTTTTCAAGTGTGGGAATTTTTAATCGTCAGAATAGCAGGAACTGGCATAGTGAAAATTAGCATTTAATGTTTGAAAGGGCACAACAAGGACGCCTTGTTTATAGGATTTTTGAAGGTCTTACACCACGTAGATATAACGGCATAGCAGAACTTCGTGAGCCAAATTCATTTAGCCGAAATCTGCAAATGAGATGGTTTTTTTAACGCTATTAAAAGAATTACAAAAATGTGCCAATTTTGCATTAGAGAAAATAGTCGTCAATTTAAACATCACCTTTAAAAATTTGTTTTTTTTTTTTTTTAATGTTATTTTTTGTGTTTGTTATATTGCTACTTTATACTATATACTTTATAATACAAACTTACTGTTATTAAAAAACTATATAGGTAAGAAGATACCTATATGCAAGCTATCAAATTCTTCGTTAGCAATATGTAACTTTCATTTGTTTATTATTGTTATTCATGACCTACTATTAAATTATGCATTTAATTTTAGAAAATTGTCGTTTATTTTCATGTTTCTTAGAAAAAGTGCATACGAATATATATTTTTGAAAAGGTAAAAAAAAGACAAATTTTTTAGTCTATAAATATACAGGGTGTTCCATTAAAAAAAAATAAAGTAGGGTCCGACAACTTTTTCACTTGACCCTGTATACTAATTACGAATTGAGTTCTACGGAAAAAGTTATATAAGAAACAGTTTTTACATTTTCATTTGTGATAACAAAAATTAAATAGCTCCATCAAAGGAAACTTTTTATTTGAAACTTTTCTGTAAAATTTAGGGTTTGGGTGTAGCCGGTTAAATTAGGTTAGTTGGATAACCATTGGTTTTACTCGCTTTTTATAATAACTAAAGGTAAATAGCTAGATGCAACGAACATTTTTGATTTGAAGCTTTTTTTGTATCTTAAAATTAAAAATTGGACCTGACCGGCTAAGTCAAGGTCGGATTAGGTGAGGTAAGCTTGGGTTTTCGCAATTTTTTTCGTAATAAATAAAGTTAAATAACTCCATGCTACGAAATTTTTTTGCATCTTTAAAAATTAAAAATTACGCATGGCGTGATGTCGATAACCCCGAAAAGAACGAAACATACATTTAAAAATCTTCACGGCGTATGAGAGCGAACATAAGAAAAAAAGAGACGCAAAGCCCCTAAGACGGCTCACCATTCTTAAATCTTTATAGGTTATAATGAAAAATCCAGAACATTTTACCTGAATAATATCAGCAAAACGGTGTTAAAGACCTACATATTGTAATACACTTTTATATATTTAAGGGAATATATATATATATATATATATATATATATATATATATATATATATATATATATATATATATATATATATATATATATATATATATATATATATATATATATATATATATATACAGGGTTCGCCAAACTCAGTGGCGTATTAGAAGTATATGGAGAACGAGTAAAGATATTTATTTGAGATTTGGGTAAGGTTCATACCTAAGACGGCTCACCATTCTTAAATCTTTATAGGTTAAAATGAAAAATCCAGAACATTTTACCTGAATAATATCAGCAAAACGGTGTTAAAGACCTACATATTGTAATACACTTTTATATATTTAAGGGAATATATATATATACAATGTGTCCCAAATTTGGCTTACATGCATTGCTATCTCGTAAACCGCTATAGCTACAGGGTGGGTTAAATTAGGAAAGTTTTAGAGAATTTTATTACAAATTTGATGACGTTTTGAAGTTTAGGATATCTTTTGTGGTTTTCAAGATAATTGGGAAAAATCAAAATGGTGCATTTTCAACTTTTGCCCGTAGCTTCTAAACGACTCGTATTATGGTTTTATGGTTTATACATTATTAGGGCACTTTTATTAGAGGAACATTATGCAGGTAAAACGAAGTTTCTAGCTTCAATTGTTTTTGAGATATTGGCATCAACTTTTTATTTTCTTACCGACGCCATATTGGATTATTGTATTTTTGGAAAGATCTTTTTAAGAGCTTTCCAATGATGTATAACAAGGTAAGATTATTATTTTTCTTGAGCTCTAAAAACCAAAATAATTGTTTTTTTTTAAGTAGGCTTTGATTACGCATGGCGGCCATAATGAAACAAAAGAATGCCGCATGTCAACAATCATTTTGTGTTCCTGAATAGTACTTGTTATCATTTTCTCATTGTGCCGAGTTTTTACAAAGTTTATTTGAGTTTCTTATACTACTTAAAATGGAGGGTAATTATTCCAACGAAGAGAATTTGGATATGATAGAACTTTATTTTAAAGCAAATAGAAATACACAAGCATCTGCGCGTTCATACGAAGAACAATTTCCAGACCGACATCAACCAAGCCAAAGGCATTTCAGATTTCTAATTGTTAACCTGTTAGCCTACGGGTCTTTTTTGAAACCGAAACCAAAGACCTATTCAATAGATAATGAAGCAAGAAACGCAGCTATAATAGAAAGTGTCAGGGACAATTCAACAACCTCAGTAAGAAAGATTGAAGAACAAACGGCAATTCCCAAATCAACCGTCCAACGAGTCTTGAAAAAACTTCACTTTCATCCCTATAAACCTACTATTGTACAGGGTCTTCAAGTAAATGATTTTGCTAGAAGAATTACGTTTAGTGAATGGTTCATCAACAAATGCCAGCAAATACCCAACTTTCATTCTAAAGTACTTTGGACAGATGAAACACGATTTACAAACTGTGGAATTTTCAATAAACATAATACTCATTACTGGGGCACCGAGAATCCTCATAATTTAGAAGAAAGACGTTTACAAACAAAATTTGGGTTCAATGTGTGGTGTGGCATTATAGGTAATTCCACACAATGCACTTCTGCTTTAAATCACTCATAACAATTTGTATTTTAGATAACCGTTTGATTGGGCCGTTCATTTTTCAAGAAAATTTATCGGGTAACAGATATTTGCAACTATTACGGGAACAAATTATTCCAGAAGTTATAAATTCTGTTCCCCCAAACGACCTGCAAAATATTTGGTTCCAACAAGATGGCTGTCCGGCTCACGGTACCAGAGAGGTGATGGCGGTCCTCAGAAATACTTTCGGGGAAAATATTATCGCTAATAATGGCCCTGTTGCTTGGCCGGCAAGGTCACCGGATATTACTCCTCCCGATTTTTATTTATGGGGATACGCAAAAAATGAGGTCTACGAATTTTCTCCGCCAGAAAGTCTCAGAGAGTTAGAAGACAGAGTCCGAGATGTTTTTGCTAATATTAACAGGAACACCTTAAGAAGGGTTACATACGGAAGGTATTGGAGAAATGTCAAAAATGTGTGGAAAATGGAGGGAGGCATGTGGTGTAACTTATATTTTTTTTATGTGTTAATTTAAATTTAGTTTAGGTATTTTCAATAGTGTGATAGTTACATTTTAGTCACTAGGTATTCACTGTTAGTATAATATCTTAGTTGAAAATCTGAAACATCGATGGTTGAATTAATATTTTTACCCATAAGCTAACAAGTTTACAATTAGAAATCTGAAATGCCTTTGGCTTGGTTGATGTCGGTCTGGAAATTGTTCTTCGTATGAACGCGCAGCTGCTTGTGTATTTCTATTTGCTTTAAAATAAAGTTCTATCATATCCAAATTCTCTTCGTTGGAATAATTACCCTCCATTTTAAGTAGTATAAGAAACTCAAATAAACTTTGTAAAAACTCGGCACAATGAGAAAATGATAACAAGTACTATTCAGGAACACAAAATGATTGTTGACATGCGGCATTCTTTTGTTTCATTATGGCCGCCATGCGTAATCAAAGCCTACTTAAAAAAAACAATTATTTTGGTTTTTAGAGCTCAAGAAAAATAATAATCTTACCTTGTTATACATCATTGGAAAGCTCTTAAAAAGATCTTTCCAAAAATACAATAATCCAATATGGCGTCGGTAAGAAAATAAAAAGTTGATGCCAATATCTCAAAAACAATTGAAGCTAGAAACTTCGTTTTACCTGCATAATGTTCCTCTAATAAAAGTGCCCTAATAATGTATAAACCATAAAACCATAATACGAGTCGTTTAGAAGCTACGGGCAAAAGTTGAAAATGCACCATTTTGATTTTTCCCAATTATCTTGAAAACCACAAAAGATATCCTAAACTTCAAAACGTCATCAAATTTGTAATAAAATTCTCTAAAACTTTCCTAATTTAACCCACCCTGTAGCTATAGCGGTTTACGAGATAGCAATGCATGTAAGCCAAATTTGGGACACATTGTATATATATATATATATATATATATATATATATATATATATATATATATATATATATATATATATATATATATATATATATATATATATATATATATATATATATATATATATATATATATATATATATACAGGGTTCGCCAAACTCAGTGGCGTATTAGAAGTATATGGAGAACGAGTAAAGATATTTATTTGAGATTTGGGTAAGGTTCATACTAAGAAGTGAACTATATTTTAAAAATATTTTCAAAGTTGCGGCGTTGCCAGCTCTATTGCAGACAGACAGGAAGTTTCTTTTTTTAAATACAATACCCTGTATATTATTGCATTGTCAAATTCTACGAACTAGTCTGAGCATTTTTTATGTAGTATGTTCTATACCTATTTTGAGCAGTTTTGGAAATAAAAATTATTTTCTAATTTTTAAGGGTCAAATCGGCTTCAATGTAAAACACGATATATTTTTAGAATATTGTCCCAGAATTCTGAAATTTTTATACGAGTTTCCGAACATATAGGTTAATTGACGGCTGAAGGTATTTTTAATAAAAGGTTATACAGGGTGTATAAAAATATAGTTTATTCGCGAGGAACAGAATGTCCATAACTCGATTTTTTTTTAAATGGAACACCCTGTATATTTTAATTGCATCAAATAGAGAGAGACATTGCCTTTCAAATGACATTAGGTGTTCCTATACCTATCTCTGATGGGTAATGAATTAAATGGCATTTAAAAGAAAAAATCGACCATTTTATTATTTTATGGAAAAAAAATCTATGTTAAAAGCACTAAATAGACAAGTAAACATTTTTGTCAATAATATATCTATCTTAATGATAACTAAATGAAAATACGTTTGTTGAGAAAAATCTATAGTTTAATATTTACAATATGTATTCACAAACGCTTTAGATAAAAAATTAACGATACAACCGAATAAAACAATATTACAAAAATATAGCTAACAACAGAACTATCCCCAAATGAATTGTCAGTAACTGAATTGTTTAAAGTGTCCTCCATTAACTCTGAGGCATTCCAGAACTTGTGTCATTACATGACTCGTTGCTTTTTGAATCTCTTCCGCGGATAATGCCAGCAGTGCTTCTCTTGTCCGATTTAGGAGTTCTTCCTTTGTTTCTACTGGCGTCTGATAAACTATCCCTTTTACCCTGCCCCAAAGATGGAAGTCGAGAGGGATAAGGTCTGGGGACCTAGGTGGCCAAATCCATGGACCTCGTCGGCCAATCCATCTGTCTTCGAAGATTGTAGTAAGTTCCGCACTTACTTCGTTTGTACAGTGAGCCGGTGCCCCATCTAACTGATACCAGCAGCTCCGGAGTAAGTTCAATGGTAACTCGTCGAGAAAATCAGAAACTGTAGTTTTCAATATTTCCAAATATTTTTCAGAATTTAAATTTTCATCGTAAAAGCAAAACTTTATTTTGTCATTCATCATGAGGCAAAATACATTGAAACCGAACTTGTATTGAAAACCTTTTTCTCTGATAAAATAAGGATTTTCTTTGGACCAAAAATGTGAATTTCTTCTGTTAAATATCCCTTCTTTTGTGAATTTGCTCTCATCCGTCCAAATAACTTTTTTTAAAAAGTTGGGATCTTCTTGTGTACGCATCAGGATCATTTCGCAGTATGCGACGCGCTGAGGAGGATCAGTAGGCTCTAAAGCCTGGGTTGTTATAAATTTATAATTATGCATTCTATGTTTGTGCAAAATTCTTTCCACCGATTTGTAAGAAATGCCTAAATCTTTCTCTGCGCTATTAATTGATGCGTGAGGGTATGTATGGAAATAAGACAAAACAGTAATTTCATTGTCTTCGTTACCTGTTACAGGTTTGACTTGAAGTCTTGGTCTTTTAACATTATTGTACTCTCTGTAATTCTTCTCTATTCTTTTAAACTTTTTCTCGTTCATTGGGACAGAATCTGGATAAAGTTGATTAAATTGTCTACATGTTCTTGATATTATTTTATCACATTGACCGTGTACATAAAACAAATTTAGAATTTCTACACTTGAGTAAGAATTTGCCATTTTAAATTAATGAATTTTTGACAACTATGCATATTAAAAACAAATGTTCTCTGTTTGGTTTCCTGGGAGATGACAGGCGTGCACAGCCTACTAGTTAAATAATCTTTCGTTTTACGAGATATTATTCGTGCTTCTACTAAATGGCATCTAATTAATTAATCATCAGCGATGCTAATACTATTGAAAGGTAATTTTTTTCTCTGTTGGATGCAACAAAAATATACAGGGTGTTCCATCGTGAGTATTGTTTTATTCGGTAGTATCGTTAATTTTTTATCAAAAGCGTTTGTGAATACATATTGTTACTATTAAATTATCGATTTTTCTCAAGAAAAGTATTTCCATTTAGGTATCATTAAGACAGATATACGTAGAAATAACTTGCCAGTATTTGACAAAAATGTTTACTTCTCTATTCAGTGCGCTTAAAATAGATTTTTTTTACAGAAAATACTAAAATGGTCGATTTTTTTTTAAAATGCCACTTAGTTCATTACCCATCAGAGATAGGTATAGGAATACCTAATGTCATTTGAAAGGCAATGTTTCTCTCTATTTGATGCAATTAAAATATACAGGGTGTTCCATTTAAAAAAATCGAGTTATAAACATTTCTGTTCATCGCGAATAAACTATATTTTTATACACCCTGTATAACTTTTAATTAAAAATTACCTTGAGTCGTCACTTAACCTACATGTTCGGAAACTCGTATAAAAATTTCAGAATTCTGGGACAACGTTCTAAAAATATATCGTGTTTTACATTGAACTCGATTTGACCCTTAAAAATTAGAAAATAATTTTTATTTCAGAAACCTCTCAAATTAGGTATAGGACATACTACATAAAAAATGCTCAGAATAATACATAGAATTTGACAATGCAATAATATACAGGGTATTGTATTTAAAAAAAGAAACTTTCTGTCTGTCTGCAATAGAGCTGGCAACGCCGCAACATCGAAATTATTTTTAAAATAAAGTTCACTTCTTAGTATGAAACTTACCCAAATCTCAAGTAAATATCTTTACTCGTTCTCCATATACTTCTAATACGCCACTGAGTTTGGCGAACCCTGTATATATATATATATATATATATATATATATATATATATATATATATATATATATATATATATATATATATATATATATATATATATATATATATATATATATATATATATATATATATATATATATATATATATATATATATATATATATATATATATATATATATATATATATATATATATATATATATATATATATATATATATATATATATATATATATATATATATATATATATATATATATATATATATATATATATATATATATATATATATATATATATATATATATATATATATATATATATATATATATATATATATATATATATATATTTTTACTCCTTATATATATATATAAAATACAATGTGTTTTCATTCCGGGTGTACATCCGTTCACTACTGTCGTTCTGAAAAGAACAGTTTTGCTGACGTTTCGCCAAAATCACATTTGGCATTTTTGAAGCTCTCCCTCTCTCGTCCGAATAGAGACTCTCTATTCGCAGCAAAACTGTTCTTTTCAGAACGACAGTAGTGAACGGATGTACACCTGGAATGAAAACACATTATATATATATATATATATATATATATATATATATATATATATATATATGGAATATACAAACACAAACTGATTTAAAATGGCAACGATTGGTAAATAAATGAATAAAATATTAAAAGGTAGAAACGCTTAAATATATACTTACTCAGGGCATCAACGTAACTCATGGCAATAACAAAAAATACTACAAGACAAACAATAGTCTTTAGTTTAAACATATTGACGCTGATAACTTTGTTGTTCTTCTGGTTACGTACAGATAATTAATATGCTGTATTTGTTGAATTGTATGTGTTTATATAGTTCCTCGAAGTAGCTGGTAGTTCCCCATAACACTGATTGTATTAAAAAGTAAATGATTCATTCTTGTTTTGCATTTCTTAAATAACCACATTGTGGGGATTTGGATGGATATTTTTGAAAAAAATACGTTTCGTTATTCATTCCGAGTGGCCTTTTAGCAGCAATTATTCAAGATAACAAAAATCGTTTTAGATTTTATTTAAATTTCTTTTAAATTCTAAAAATATTTGTAAATAAAACTATTATTTTCTAATTATAATTTTGCATACTCCTCAAGAATCGGACCGTATAAACTGCTCGACAGATGAAGCGGATAATAACAATTTTAGTGGATTTTTCAAAGTGAATGTTTTCGTAAGAGGAGATATTATTAAGATGGACTTTTTCTAGGTCTGTTATAAATCTTTTTGACAATAAATCATTTAAAGCAAAAATATTACTTCGTACAGGGCGTTAGAGCCAGATCCTGAAAAAAATTCTAAAATTTGCAAATTTATTTTGATTTATTGTTTGTTACATTAAAATAATTCTTACTTAAATTGAAAAACAAGTTTCAATCATTTTTCGAAATTTTGATTTTTTTAAATTGGATGTTTTTTCTTGGACGCATTAGCTGTGTCATTTTGACGTGTTCTCTGTAAAAAAGTTGTTTTAGTAATGTCTACTCAACGTTTTTTTTTATTAGACTTAGCTACAATCTGCCTGGAGTATACAAGGCGTCCAGAAATTAATTGAACATTAGTTGAATATTTTTGGTAGCAAACAATTTTTGCTCCATCTAGCTTTAAATTAGTTTTTAATCACAAGGAATGCCTTAAACTGAGATATTCGATATTTTGACAAAAACAGAATTTCAAACACTGGTTGAATTTATTTTTGTAATTTTAGTAATCATTACTTTAAGGTAGCAAAGTAGAAGCAAAAATTGTTATTGTAAATTTTCAGAGAACTGAAATTTTAAAAATTTTATAGGTTTTGGCTATATACGTTTTACAACAGAATGCTTACCATAAATGGGAATTTCTTGTAAACTGGTTTATGCCCAATAAGAATTTGCAACGTATATACGAAAAGTACATTTTAATTTATCTTCTCATTACGAAAATATCTACTTTGAAAATAGACTAAAAGCTTTGATTTACTATTTCACCTACCTAACAGTTTATATTTCATGTAGAGTGTAAAAAAAATGATGATTTAGAACTTTCAGAGGTTATAAAAGTGATAATTTAGAACTTTGAGAGGCTGTGAAAACTAAGAAGTTAAGGTAAAATGGATTTCACATTACTGCCTTAGTTCTTCTGAACTTTATTTTGATCAATCCGCCTTGCGAAAGGATTTTTAAATGAGATGAACGATTTTGAATTCACGTTTCTAGCATTAGTGTTTAATGACATTAGACATACTATTTGACTTTCTTCAAAAAAAATCGCTTGACATTCATTTTTGCATATCCGATATAAAACGCTGTCGTGAGGCGCTCTTTAAAAAAAGAAATGAACATTTTTTTAATACCATGTTTGATAAAGCAAATTCTATTACAGAAATAAATCATTAAAAACGTGAGATTGCTAAGCTTTCACCTGAAGAAATTAGGGCTAAGTACAGAACCCTTTTTTACGAAATATTGGACCATATTTTAATGGAAATGTCACTAGGATTTCAAGACTGTGAAAAACTTACATTTTCATGTTTAGCAGGTTCTGTTAAATTTTCCGAATATAGTTTAAATTTTCCGACTGGCCCGTTTGAAAATTTGTTACAGTTATATGGGGAAATATTTTCAAAAGGTCAACGACTTAAAAATGAGCATGGTCTTATTTTTGCCAATGAGAGTAATTGGAATATATCACTGCAAGAGCAAGTGAAAAAAATTAGTGAAAATAAAGATATCTCTACCGAAGCATATAAACTGTTTTCCCTTATTTTGACAATACCGTCGACAAGTGCTTCAGTGGAAAGAAGTTTTTCTTGCTTCAAATGTGTAAACATTTATTTAAGAAGTACAATATCTCAAGAAAGACTTACCTCTCTTGGCAATATTTCGATTCAAAAGGAATTTCTGGAGGAGATTAGGGCAACTCATTCATTTTATTAGGATGTTATAAATAAATTTGCTGCTATGAAGGATAATAAGTCGTAAAAAATATTCTACCCCTCCACATCTAAAAAAATTCTGGAAAAAAAATTATTGCGATATTTTCTTGCTTCATTTGCAGTTCACTTACTTTTTCACCCGCGAGCCGCCACTCCTAAATAAAGAGAGGAAAAAAATGAGGAAAACATAATGTATGTCCTAACACTTTATTTATGTTATTTAAAACCTGACAAAGGAAATAAGGTTGTTATACTAGACAAATCAGATTATTTTGAAAGAGTAGGCAATTTGATTCAAACTGGTCCTTCCGATTTAATTCAGAAAACCCCGTTATAAAAAATGATAACAAGTAAAAAGTACCTTAAAACAGTGTAAAAACCTTGTGTCCGAAAAACTAAAATTCAAACTAACATATAGTAACTCACAGTTATCTAAGCTGTATTGCCTCCCCAAGATCCATAAACATGGGAAGTCCATGAGACCTATTGTTTCAGCTGTTGGATGACCAACGTACATTATTTCAAAATGTTTAGTAGAAGAATTCAGAAAATTAAATATCTCGTACGATAACTTTGAGGTTATTAACTCGTTAGAATTCTTAGATAAAATTAAGAATGTTCACTTAAAAGAAGGTGAAATTTTAATATCTTCTGATGTAAGCTCATCGTTTCCTAGTGTATTCATACCACTTAGCTTTAGAGCACCTAAAGGAGCTACTTGAATTCAATAATTTGAAGAAAGAAATTATTGATCAATATTTGCTTCTCACAAAATTAAGTATGAATCAAAATGTTTTTCAGTTCGACAATAAATATTATAAACAACTTGAAGGAACTGCGATGGGCAATCTCCGTTCCTTGCAAATTTGTTTATGGGTAGATTAGAAACCCAATTCAAAAAAGAACTCAAGTATTTCCCAAGGGTGTGGTAAAGATACGTAGACTATATATTTTGATACTAAAACAGAAAATTTGGACACTTTCTTAGAAAAATTAAACATTAAATATCCTTCCATTAATTTTACGTACGAAAAGGAGAACAATGGGCAATTACCTTTTCTCGACACGTTAGTTATTAGAAATAACGATTAATTAGAATTTGATATTTATAGGAAATTTACTAATAGTGATAGGTATATAACATCCAACTCATTTCATTGCCGTCAACACAAATGGGCATTTCATTTCTTAACTCATAGGTTAGTCAATTTTCCGTTAAGTAAAGAACGTTTTAACAATGCAATGAATCGGATGAAAAATATAGGTAAAAGTAATGAATATAACGATAATTTTGTACATAAATTAGTAAACAGACATAAGCATAAGAAAAATGTTAAAAGATGCCACTACTCTTCAAGCACCTGAGGCCCCCAATAAGTTCATAGTAATCCCATATGATCCTAGATATACGAGAGGTCGAGCAAAAGTATTTAAAAACGTAGGTTTTAGAGTAGTCTACAAAACGGAGAACAGTTTGAAAAATCTCCTTGGAAACCCTAAAGACAAAGTCGACTTGAAGGAGAGGAATGGCATCTATGAAATTTGCTGTAATGACTGCAATTTGAAATATGTTGAGCAAACTAAACGCTCAATAAACATTCGTTTTAAAGAACACATGACACATTTATGATACGGAAGAACAGAAAAGTCAAGAAAGAAAAACATGCTTTGGAAAACAATCACCAAATAGGAATAAACAATCTTAAGTTAATTAAAAATGTATCTAATAATAGATTATTGGATGCATTTGAGAGTATAGAAATAGTTAAATGTGGTAAGAAAGCACTAAATAAAAATAGAGGGCCTATTCCCTATAATAGTCTCGGTTACGATAAGTTACTAACTTAGTAACTAGCAAGTAGCAAATTGTGGTGTAGTGTGATTAGAACTCTTGTATTTTGATCAAACATAATTTATGTCAAGCTGAATCAGAAAGTGAAATCATAACATAAGAAATATCATAAAAACTAAGGTAAAAGTTGCAACTTGTTTCGACCATTTAGATCTTACAAGCCTAAAATTGTCAATTTTCGTGGAATATACGAAATTTAAAATCAGATAAAATATTTCATGTAAAAAATATAAATTGCCCTTTTTTTGGGCATCCTGTGTATTGAGAAGTATTTTTAAAAATGACAAAAAAATCAAATTGCAGTGAAAGCTCTCAACAACGGACAGTAGCCGTGCCACAGAAACTGTCCGTTGTATAAGGGTGTCCGTTGTGGGGAAAAAATATTTTATTTTTAAGTAAAAAAATAATATGTTTAGTACAAATTATTAATACAATTGTTACTACGTATACATCAACATCTTTTACATACATACAATAAGAATGTACTACCTAATATAAAATATTATACTACCTACATATACAGTTTGATACAGTTCTACTTTATAAAAAGTTTCTGTTTAAAAAAATTATCAAGTGTTGTTTGTCTTAAACTAATTAATTTGCTTTTGGACGCAACTTCTGAGATTTTTTCCCCTAAAACAGAATCTCCAGATAACATACAAAAGTTTTCAATGTCCCTTAACATTTTATATGCTTCCTTAATGTTCTTAATATTGGAAGAAATAATTTCTTCATCATCACTCTCAGATGAAATCTGACCGTTCTCACTATTTTGAAATTCACTGATGCACTCACGTAGACTTATGTTAGGATTTTCCGTGAATAAACTTTCATCAACTTCTGAATATGAAGTTAAGTCGTTGATGTCTTTACATAATTCCGATAATGGCACATCATCCTCACTATCGTAGTCAAGGTTTTCCTCGAGAATTTCGTCGAATCCAGCTTTGCGGAAGCAGTTATTGATGGTCTTGGATTCGACTTTTTTCCATGCAGCAACAATCCAAATCAAGGCACTTACAACATTTATGGATTTCTCCAATTGTTCGGTAGATTCAGAATACTCCATGGATGACAAAAATCCCCTGATTAAAAACTTTCTGTAGTGGTTTTTAAAATTTTGAATCACGCCCTGATCCAAGGGCTGGCAATGGCAATTTTAGCTTCAGTTTTGGGTGAGATGCAGCATTATTCAAAAATAAAAGTACATTTCTGTTTTGCCTTTGCATTTTTCGGTCAAATTTCATCAACCAATCCGACATTATATCCCTTGTCATCCATGCTTTCTTGTTATAGTACCATTCAAGAGGCAGTTTTTCCACGCTTGATCTTTTAAAACAACGGGGTTTTTTTACTTTTTCCAATCACCAGTGCATTTTCTTTTTCTCCATTCATAGCTGAGCAAAGTAAAATAGTTGGACGCTTTCCCGCCAGCACATGTTGCGCCTTTTAAAGAAAACGTTTTTATTTGGCAACACACGGAAAAAGAGTCTCGTTTCATCGGCGTTATAAGTTTCTCTCGGTGTGTAGTTTTTGATAATAGCACATAATTTCGTCCGCCAATCAGTTACCTGAATCAAGTCTACAGCCGCTGCTTCATCACAGATGGATTTGAAAGAGATATTATGACGTTGACAGAACTTCTCCAACCATCCATTTTATCCTTTAAAACTATCAATTTCTAGATTCCTCTCAATTTCTTGTGATTTTTCCTTTATTATTGTATCGGATATTGGAATGTTTTGGAGCGTACTTTACAAAACCAGTCGTAGACAATTTTTTCTATGGCAGCATCCTCAGTTTTCGCAAATTTCTTTTTTTCTTTCATGTTCCCGGTCTCGGCGAATCGCTTGTTAAGATCGCTCATGTTTCTCAAAATATCACTAATTTTAGATTTTCCTACACAGAATTTTTCGGCTAATACTCTCACACTAAGTTTGTTTTTTTCCGCGTACTGGATTATATAAACTTTTTCTTGAAGACTCAAAAACTTCTTTTGTTTGCAGACATATTGATCGCCCCAGAGTAACATCAAAACTAGGATATTCTATTGATGACGACTAGATTTTATAATAAGGTGATCTATTTATTATGCAATTCACCGCAATTTACCTACAAGCCATACAGCATAAGCCAGCCTATTGTTAAACTAGTGCTATTAACAATAGGTAGGCGCCGCGCCGCTTATTAGCTTAGATCTAAATATTGCCCATAATGTGCAATAAAAATACCGGCATTAAATATGAGTTTTTCAAAAATTATCTGAACATCTGTCCGTTCTGAGGAGGTAAATTTTACTGTTTTTATTAAAAATGTTCCAAATTTTACTGTCCTTGTCCGTTGTTGAGAGTGTCCGTTGTCAAGAGGGTATAATACACAGGAATACATATACTGACGGTCGGTAACTTCAAAATTGTCCTTTCAGCAGAGGTGTCCGTTAAGGGAGGTTTCACTGTATTGGAAATTTAGTTCTTTATTCATGTTCTCTGCCTTTCACAAATGTCTCTATCTGTTTTACATATTATAGGGCAGGTAATAAATATTTTACTCCAAATTTCACTCGATTCAATATTTATACGTTGTGTGAAATCAAATTGACCTCTCCTCGTTCAGGCTTTAATTTTTTTTACTTTTTTGATCCACTCTAATGATCTTTAAATTATTTTGGAATTGTATCACAATTAAAATAAATATTTTTAATTTATTGTTTTTTTTTTGTATGGGATGTGTTAAGCGCTTTATTAAAACGTTGATATAACTGGACAAAATATTTTTTTTGATTCATTGTCAAAATTCTTCAGTCGTTTTCGAAAATTGATTAACAATTAAAAACAAAATTACCTCATTTTCTTTTTTTTTCAGATTATTTTATGTTTACCGAAACCGCACAAATATCTAGGATGGGACCTCAGTTTCAGACCTCTTATAAAGATTTGTGCATTTCTCTGTTAGTGGCCACCTGCAATTATTGTCAGATGACTTTCTTTTATATGAATGGTACCACAAAACAGGAACTAAAATACGTAGCACCAACGGTATGTATTTAAAATATTTTCTTTCATAAAAATTGTTAATTAGGTCAAATGGTCAATGACCCCCAAATAAATATTTCCAAACAAAAAAAAATAAATAAAATAATACATAATTTATATTTCTTCAATTTTTTTTTATTTTGGAAATTCCCTCTATTATTCTAAGCGTATAAACTCGTTGACCGTTCTCTTAATTCCGCGACACACTATCGATGCCTCGCACCGCGATCTCCGGAGAGGTTTCCTTTCATTTGGAATCGATCACGGCTGGCGGCCCGCATTGACCTCGTGGTTATAAACGGAGGCGAGTTTTTCCCGATCAAATTCGAATAGGGGCGCATAGGTAATATACGGCTTACGTTGGCAAAGTTTGGGTCAACAGCCGCCCCGAGGAAACTTAAATATTTTTGTCAGTTGATGTGTTTAATTTGGATCGTGTGATAGGTTGTGGTTACGATTGCGTATTTTTATAGATTTTATTTTGAAGACTTTACATTTTGTTTGTTGATTTTATGGTTTAAATTAATGTTTTAAAGAAAGGTAGCCACAGTGTTTTGGAATATTAAGACTTGATAATCCGTTTTCAATTATTTTGGCAAGCTGAACTTTGAGAAACGACTCGAATTTAAGACCAGTAGTCGACCTTTGCCGAAATTTAAAATTCAGCAAACATGTAAAGATAGAAGCAAAGAAGTAAATCGTTATTTTCGTAGAAATATGTACGATTTATGTGCCTGGACATACGGTTGCGAAGTAACAAAGGCACTTTATTGTTTCGTGTGCCTGATTTTTTCAGATGACTGTGGTTTATATGTATTGACCCCTTTGAAAAGTTGACCACGAGCCGCCACTGCTTTTCCACATGAGACTGCAGTCCGAGAGCAGAACTTTCCCCAAGTGTTAGAAACATAATATTTTTTATACGAGCGTAGGAAATAAAACTATCTGTACTAAAAAAAATCTAACCGCAAAAGAAAATGATGGCTGTTTATTAAATTTAAACTCATAAAAATAGATAACAAAAGAAAATGACGTCCATTACATTTCAACTCAAAATATATTATAGTTATTGTTTATTATTTACAATATTTATAAGTTCTATGTCGTGTGCAAATTAATGGCCGAAGTTAACTGATTTTTTTCGGTCTAATTTTTTTACTTTTCCAAATATCGCTTTGAAACTTAGGTACGTTTAGTAACTTATTAAGATGCATATTTTGATAGATAATTGCATTATACATCACTTCCGGTTTAGCCGGAAGTGACCTAAACCTTAGTATATTAAATGAAACCCTATATGTTTTGTAGTGGTATTCTGTGTAAAATTCCCTTTTCAATGGTGTATCACAAGTTATATTTTTCTTCCAAAATGGCGACACTAAACCTTATATATGTTATTTATCCGTTTAATTTCTCACATTAAATTACGTTTCCAATAATGTGCCACAAGTTAATCCTTTTGTCATTAAATTACAACACTATTTCGATTTTTGCTCCCAGCTAAATAATTTTTTATCGGGGAAACTACTGAATCAAAATTTACCATTTTTATTAGTTAAACTATGTTCGATTTATTTACCCATAATTTTTAGTAGACAATAACTAAGTCTTCTATTTAATCTCAACCTGGGTCAGATTTGTTTATAACATTTAAACTGACCAGGCCTAGGTTGTCCATTTTATACCCACGCCTGTATAAGCAGTGTTAGCGATTCTAATACTCTAATGTCTATATTCCAGTTTATAGAAATCGGTAAACTGGCCATTTTATTTTTATAAAAACGTGACAGTTGATTAATATAAGCATTTTAAAATAATTTTAAGTTTAATTGTTTCTAGATGCTTGCTTACAATCGTTCAACGTAAATGCAGCTTAAATCGCATACATTGAGAAAAAGTATAGGCTATGAAAAACAAAATAGCATAATACGGCCATCATTATCTGGTTATTGGCAGTTGTAGTATGCAATTTATGCTGCATTTACGTTGAACGATCGTGAGCAACAAAGAAATAATTAAATTTAAAATTGATATAAACGAAAATTATGTATGGGTGTTTAAGTTTAAATGTTATAAACAAGTCTGACACATGTTAAGACTAAATAGAATATTTAGTTATTTTCTACTAAAACTGGTGGGTAAACAAATCTAACATAACATAACTAAAAAAAATGGTAAATTTTGATTTAGTAGTTTCCCCGATAGAAAGTTACGTAGCTCGGAGAAAAAATTGAAATATTGTTGTAATTTAACGACAAAAGAATAACTTATAGCACATTATTGAAAACGTAATTTAATGAGAAATTAATCGGATAAATAAAATATACAAGGACCAAGTTAAATTTTGGCAGAAAATTTACATTAAAAGTAGTCATTTTATTTTTTTTTTCGAAAAGGCGTAATATTTTGAAAAAAAAAACAATAACATGCTTTCATGCTTTTTCTAATTTAAAAAGTTTCATTATAATCAGGTCACCTCAGAAGTTTGTTGTCTTTTGTTTTATATGTTATATGGTGAATATAACGTTTTCCAGAAAACCAGTTTTATTGCCGCCATTTTGGAAGAAAAATATAACTTGTGAACCATTATTGGAAAGGGGATTTTGCACAGAATACGACTATGAAAAAATATACAGGGTTCCCTTTAATATATTGAAGTTTAGGTCACTTCCGGTTAAACCGGAAGTGATGTATAATCCAATTATCTGTCAAAATATGCATTTTAAATTACTAAACGTACCTAAGTTTCAAAGTTTCAACTAATTTTCGTTTTATGTTGTTTTTAAACTGTGAACAATGAAACTTCGAGACTTTTGTTTCTGGAAAGAAATTGACTTTGTCACGGTTTTTTTACAGACCATAAATTTTTTTTTCTGAAGCACGTCAAAAATGAAATAAAAAAAACAACGAAGAAAAACACTTTATTTTAATCCCTGGATCTTCCATCCCCAAGAACCAAAACCCTAAAATATATCCAAGAAAAAGAAAAAGCCTTATATATATATATATATATATATATATATATATATATATATATATATATATATAAACATATACAGTGTGTCTACTTAAGTTCTCTACATATGGGAAACTTTTTTATTAGTAGTTTTACGGAAAAAAGTTACTCGTTATAGAAAGTTCTGCTTTCTGCCAAAATAATATTAAAATATTCAAACTTGAGATTGTGTATACAGGGTGGTCAAAAATTTCAAAAAATCGAAATTGACTCAAGAGAAAAGTACCTTTAATTTTTATTTTATAGCAAAATGTAATACAAAATCTTACTTAGAATAAAAATAAACATATCTAGCACTAGATTCGTTGCTTCCTATCTGTAATCACTTCTTAAGGAATGTAAAACTTTGGCTTTTTACTGGCAAGTCCAGTTTCTTACTTTTGTTCCTACCTACATACCAGCAAAATTTCCTTATCTATCGATTGTTGATAATGGCATTGTCACTGCCATTGTCAACCACAATATTATATTACTTTATTGAAACATCAGTTTGAATATTATAGTAAAAAGAAATGCCGCTGAAATTAAGCAAAGAAGATAAAATTAGAATAATTTTAATTGTCGGAGAAAATTATAAAACTTTTCGAGAAGCTGCAGACATTTTTAACAACAGACATCCCGATAAAATTATACATTTCACAACAGTGGGGAATATTCTAACTAAATTCTTTTCTGAAGACTTTTGGAAATGTAGAAAATAAACTCACTAATTTTAATTCTAATAAACATTACATGTAAATAACTTAATTAACAATACAAACTAACTGTTCCGTCACTGCACATTTGCCTCAACATATTCACCATCTCTTTTCATACAGGTAACCGTTCTTACAGAAAATTCTCTTAAAACGTTTCTAATCATGGCAGGTGTTATGGCCTGTACCTCTTCCCTAATTACCCTCTCCAAATGATCAACATTCTGGAATGGCCACTTTAGATACACTTTCTCTTTTAAGTAGGCCCAAAAGAAATAATCAAGAGGGTTCAAGTCCGGAGATCTAGCTGTCCAGAAAATATCAGAATACCTGACGATTACTCGTCCATTAAAGATAAAATTTAAGTATTGTCTTACATCCCTTGCTCCGTGGCATGGTGCGCCATCCTGCTGGTACCATATTTAGAACCTCTCACTTATGGGTAGTTCATGAATAAAATCGTACAAGTAGCGTTGACTATTTAAATTATGTCGAAAAAAACTGGTCCAGTTACTCTATCTTTATAAATTCCGCACCACACATTTGTTTTGAATGAATACTGATCACGAGTTTGTATAACAAAATTAGTCACTCCACCAACGACAGTTTTGCGAACTTACAGTCCCATTGGAAGTAAACGATGCTTCATCGGTAAAAATAATGCGTCTTGCCATAAAAGGATCATCTTCTAGCTCCCCTTGTATCAGACAGCAAAACTCGAACCATCGCTCAAAGTCTTCTGATCTCAAGGTATGTATAAATTTTGGTTTGTAAGGTCGAAAAATGTTTTCTTTCAATATTTTTGAAACTGTATCTTTACCTACGTTATTTGGCAATGTTGCTGACCTTTTGCGTAGGGACTTTTTAGGGTCTTCTATCACAGAAAGCATTACTTGATTTGTAGTTTCGTCATTCGCAACCCTTGACCTCCGTTTCTTGTTAAAGTTATTTTCTACATTTTCAAAAATCTTGAATTTAGTTAGAATATTCCCCACTGTTGTGAAATGTATAATCTTATCGGGATGTCTGTTGTTAAAAATGTCTGCAGCTTCTCGAAATGTTTTATAATTTTCTCCGACAATTAAAATTATTTCAATTTTATCTTCGTTGCTTAATTTCTGCAGCATTTCTTTTTACTATAATATTCACACTGATGTTTCAATAAAGTAATACAATATTGTGGTTGACAATGGCAGTGACAATACCATTATCAACAATCGATAAATAAGGAAATTTTGCTGGTATATAGGTAGGAACAAAAGTAAGAAACTGGACTTGCCAGTAAGAAGCCAAAGTTTTACATTCCTTAAGAAGTGATTTCAGATAGGAAGCAACGAATCTAGGGCTAGATATGTTTTTTTATTCTAAGTAAGATTTTGTATTACATTTTGTTATAAAATAAAAATTAAAGGTACTTTTCTCTTGAGTCAATTTCGATTTTTTGGAATTTTTGACCACCCTGTATATGCTATCTCAAGTTCGAATATTTTAACATTATTTTATAAAAAACATTTCGAGAATTTTTTATAAAGAGTAACTTTTTTCGTAAAACTATTATTAAAAAGTTTCCCATATGTAGAGAACTTAAGTAGACACACATATATATATATATATATATATATATATATATATATATATATATATATATATATACAGTGTGTATCAGCCAAATGGAATAAATTCGATAATAAATAAATGGGGGCGTGTTCGGAAAAACGCTTGAACCCGTCGATTGGTATTTTTAGTTGCTCATTTTCTCCAATAAAAACTTTTTATACAGGATGTGTCCTGTAACAGTGGTCAATGCCAACTTTCTTATTTCAAATGCAACACCCCGGACATTATTTAATTTTTGGATTCTTTAGGAGATTCTAAACATATTTTATGTTCAATGTCCTATACCTATCTTCAACTATTTCGGCAATATTAAGTGTTTTCAAATTTATTTTTATTTTATTTATTTGGAATTTATTATTATTCATGAAAAGGTTACTGAACTATTTATTTGATTACAAAAATTCGCTACAACACACTCAATACTTATTTACCATTTAGGTCTTCATATTAAGAATGTAAGCAAAAACCATTTTAGCGTTCCTTTTTATTGATATGGAACAAAAAGAGCCAGTTTTGTTTACTTTTAAGTTTTGTTTACTTTTGTGTAAAATGCCTGGCCTTTCTCTTTGCAAAACAGTAGTTGTCAGTGTCAGTGTCATAGTCTTTTGAATTTCGTTAACTGCATAATACCTAATATCAGAAAAATGGTTCATTTAACAGAAATGCATAAAATAACAAGTCTACAAATGATTGGTTATGGAGATAACACACGAACACAAGTGGAAGTTGCTCGCTTATTTCATGAAAAATTTCCAAATTTGCCGCATATATCCCAAGGGACAATTAGTAAAATAGAAAAGCAGTTTCGCGAGCTTGGACATGTGAGGCAGATAAAAAAAGCAGCTGCCAATTCAATAAATGATGATACTAAATTGGATATTATGCTTGAGTTTGAGGAAAACCCACATATTTCTAGTCGACAAGCCGCCGCAATGTTCGATATTAGCCATTCGTCGATTATTCGAACATTAAAAGAAAATAAAATGCATCCCTATAAAGTGATACCAACTCAGGAGCTCATGGAAGACGATTATGATAGGAGAACTTATTTTTGTGAACAAATGATGGCTATGTTAGATAACAATGTTATTCAATTAGAACATGTTTTGTTTTCGGATGAGTGCACCTTTACACTTCACGGTCATGTAAATCGTCAAAATTGCCGCTATACTCAATATCCTGAAAAGGTTAATGTTTGGGCAGGAATGGTTAGGGATCATATCATAGTCCCCTTTTTCATTAACGGCAATTTGAATGGCGATAATTATTTAGCACTGCTCCAAAATAATGTCGTGCCAACTTTGACAAATTTGTATCCGGATCCAGCAAACCCACAAGTTCCAGCGAATATGATATGGCAGCAAGATGGAGCACCGCCCCATTACCAAATTAATGTCCGGCAGTACTTCAACGGAATATTTCCAAATCGGTGGATAGGGAGACGAGTATCGATAGAATGGCAAGCGCGATCCCCTGATCTGACGCCATTAGACTTTTTCTTATGGGGACATATTAAAAATGTTGTATACAAAACTAAACCCCTCGACTTAGCTGACTTAAGAAGACGAATAACGCTTGCGATTAGATCGGTCACGCCTGAGATGCTAAATAACGTTAGAAGAAATTTCTATTTAAGATTAGGAATTTGCCAAGACGTTCGCGGCGAGCATATTCAACAGTTCCTAAATTAACTTTTTACTTTTGTTTATACATTATGAAGAAATAAATAATTTTATTTTTTTAATCTTTATTTTTGCAATCAATTTGAAAACACTTAATATTGCCGAAATAGTTGAAGATAGGTATAGGACATTGAACATAAAATATGTTTAGAATCTCCTAAAGAATCCAAAAATTAAATAATATCTGGGGTGTTGCATTTGAAATAAGAAAGTTGGCATATATATATATATATATATATATATATATATATATATATATATATATATATTTAAAATCAGACTTCAATTACTTCCTTACTTCCAGGCAATAATAAAAAATTTCGAAATTGTTTTAAATGTACCAATAAAATATTTTCATACCCAACGTCAACAAAATATTTAGGTAAAAATGATACACTATATACAAAAATTAAAGTAAAAAGTATATGTCTACCCATAAATTAACCCAGTTATTATAAATTCTCGTATAATCTGGTAATTTGGGGGGGGGGATTAATTTAAAATTTGGGAACTCAATCCCCTATTATTTTTATCCGTTTCTGTCCAACAACAAAATATTAAAATATTTACTTCCTGGTGAAAATATAGGGGCAAGTTAAAAACAATGCATCTGTTTAATATCAAGGTTTACAGAATAATCATATCAGTAGACTTTGTTAATTTCAACACTAATTTTTATCAAGAATAAATAACAACATATTGGTCTGTTTATTTATTAAAATTGCATGGGTATTTTGCAGTACCTATAAAAAAATCTCGACTGATTATTCACGATATGTTTACATACATTTATTGGTTTAATGCTAATTTTGACCTCAAGAAATAAGGGGAAATACTTCTTCAATAATAATTGTAATACGAATATTGGCTCCCACCTTTTTTTTTTTGTTCATCTTACGATGCTCCTCAAAAATTTTGCAGTGGCCGCCTTTCCACCTACATTCACTCCCTAAAATATTTATATTCAGAATATTTAATTACATAGCCAGCTTTATCTGTATAATATTTCTATTTTTTTTATATTTTACAGGATAATAAATGGATAGAAATTAAATTAAAACAAGAAAATATCCAGTTAGGGCGATTTAATATTTTTGTCCAGACCGAATTTTTAAATAAACCGGATGACGATTCTAAAGGATGGTGGGCCTACGACAATGTTAGAGTCTGTAACGAAAACGGTAAGGATAAAAAGAAATGTTAATATGTAATTTTTTTCAACTATATTTTATAATACAGTTTCCACGCAAATCAAATTATATTAGTCGGTTGTATCCCCCTTATTTTTAAATATAGACGGTATTGGTTTCCGCGAAAATGTGCTACTTTTTTGTGAAATTAAAGATGGGTCCAGCAGAATGTCATACGCCTTTTGGTTTTTGAAAATCTTACATTTTCAGGCACCTCTCGAATCTCAGCTATCTGATATAACTTATCAAAAAGACAAAAACTGTTCCTTTTATAACTTTTTCTGTAGAATTCAGTGCCGATTTCAGAATAAATATACGGGGTCAAGTCAAAAAGTTAAGGGACCCTTCTTTATTTTATTTTTTTAATAGGACATCCTGTATATAATTCTTTATATATATATATATATATATATATATATATATATATATATATATATATATATATATGACACCTGCATCACCTTACTTCAAAATCGCTGTAATTTTGACGTATTAGTAGATATTATATTAGTTTGCCGTAATATTCATTAAATGAAAAACTATAGAGTGTAACGCTGTATTATAAGTGTCAAGAAAACACCAGTGAAGCATGAAAAACATATATTGCCAATTTTCATATAAATATATCCGTTAAAACAGTTATACGGATTAAAAACCTATTTGAGGAAACTAAATCATTATTCTATTTGCCTTCAAAAACTGTTAAATTTGATTTAAGGAGCGGAGAACAAATGCCCTCGTTTGCCACATGTACAGGCTCTTCGGTGATATTTTAAACGGGGTCTACATGGTTTATTTTTAGAGATAGAAAAAAAAATGTTAAATTCGAAAGTAGTCGGGTTCTATCTGAACCGCCAGAATTTTCTAAAAAGATTAACAAATGACAATTGCAAATTAAAAAATTGAGCATCGACTTTGTTATTTTAAATGAGACACCCTGCATGTTTTTAATTCGTTGGAAAGAACATTTTTTTCTGATTTCAAAAATATATACTTTGTCTTTGATATCGCATAAATTTAATCTAAAACCTGGAAAAATCAAGTGCTCTGGCTCATATTAAATTTAACATAGGCGGCTTTGATTTCAATTGTTTTTATTTTAACATGGCCTTCTTCGCACTGGTTTTGGACACCTGATTTAATTAATTTCTTAATTATAGGGTATTGTGACAAAGAAAAAGCAACTATTTTACTGCATAGACGTAATTTAATTTAATTTTAATTTATTTAATAATAAATAACAATAATAAAATCTTTAAAAGTCATTTTTAAATATTTATAATTTAACACATATTTACTGTTTATTTTGCCCGGGACTTACTTACAAATATTAAATTATTTAAATTGAATTTAATGAGTTATTTGTATGAAACAATTATCTGAATAACAATAGATGTTTTAATATTGATACCGGGAAGAAAATGACGCTACATGTTTTTTTTTTAATTTAAACATTTTGAAATAAAGATATTAAATATGAAGTTACAATGAATAAACAAAAACAATATTGTTTATGGAACAGATTTTATTTAGTCTATCCAACCCACGTTATTTCTGATACATGTTTCTAAGTTGTCTCTAAATCTACCAGTTATGGCTTGAAATGTAAACTCTGGATTATTTTCGTTTAAACTACTTATTTCGCCTTGCAATTTTAAAGTCAATTCCCGAATTATTGGTCGTCTATTATAGTAAACTTTATTTTTGAGATATCCCCATAGAAAGAAATCCAGATGCGAAAGGTCTGGGTTATTCGCAGGCCAAGTTATGACACCGTGTCTCCCTATCCGTAAATCATATTAATTATTAAGATATTCTGTAACTTCAATAATATTATGACAGGGGGTCCAATCGTGGTGAAAAATGATACTATTGTAAAGCTGGAGAGGTAACTCTTTCAGAGCTTGTTCTATCTTATGTCGTAACAAATTTAAATATCTGTTTCCATTTAAAGAAACATGTATGCATATAGGCCCCAAAACTTTGTTTTCTATAATGCCGCAGCAAACTAAAATAGACTTTCAGCCCTGAATTTTTACAATTTGTTTCTTCTGAGGATTGGTAGTTGCCCAAAAGTGTTTATTTCTTAGCTTAGCTTTATCTGTAAAGAGAATTTTCTTGGCGAAATTTCATCTCCCTGCATCCTTGCCAACATTTCCCGGCAAACGCAACCCTCTGTATTTTGTTTAAGTCTGTTAGGTTCTGAACCGGTCTAAATTTTCATTTCTAGTGACTGTTCGCTTCTTTCTTGTCAGAGTCTTTCTGTTTTTAGAATTTTTCACAATATAATAGATTGCAAATGTTGATGGAGCAACTAAATTAGGATACGCCATTCTATATTGGTTTCGTGTTTCACGGTAATTATTTGCCCAAAAGTATATTTTCAAAATATTTGCTTTTTCTTCGTCAGAATAGGTACCCCATAATTAACAAATTAAGTAAATCGGGTGCCCAAAACCAGTGACAAAATGGGCACGTCGAAATTAAAACAATTTAAATCAAAGCCGCCTATGTTAAATTTAGTATGAGTCAAAGCAAATTTATGCGATAACCGTTAGTCTGAACATAGTCAAAGTAAATATTTTTGAAATCAGAAAAAAAGTTCTTTCCCACGAATTAAAAATATACAGGGTGTCTCATTTAAAATAACAAAATCGATGCTCAATTTTTTAATTTGCAATTGTCATGTGTTTTTTTAGCAAATTCTGGCGGTTCAGACAGAACCCAACAACTTTTGAATTTCACTTTTTTTTCTACCTCTGAGAATAAAGCGTGTAGACCCCGTTCAAAATATAACCTAAAACCCCGAAAAAAGGGTAGAAAATAGTTGCTATTACCGCAAACGGCTTACTAAAAGAAAGGAGATTTCACTATAAATTAAATATTTTAAAAGGAGCTCTGGGGGTGTAGGGTCCAAATTTTAAAAATTAACGTACATTTTTTCTAAAACAAAAATTCTCGTATTCAACCGATTTTTCCTACCTCGATCCGTTTAAGACATATTATGGGTAATATGTAGTTTTTTATCAAATGAACACCCTAAATCCAGGAATATCCCTAATTAACATTACTAGACCATTGAACAATTTTGCACAAGGTAAAGAGGCAAGGTTGAAAATGTGTTTGACCAAACATATGAAAAATTATTATCATATTTTTAACTTAAAACATATACATTTTAGACATTTTGTTGTCATGTTTTAGAGGTGAAAGTGACCTACCTAAAACTAAACCAAACATTCACTGAAGACGACTCGAGCGTAGAAACTATTTCATGTCAAGTGATAAAGAAACCCAGTTACAGACCAGAATCGGTCGCGTTTGATGAAATCGAAGGTACAGTTGAAAATATTTTTTCTTGTGCAGACTTGTTTTATACATAATGGTAGATCCAATTTTTTCAGACTTCCCTCCCGTTGAGTTCGTTTCCAATGACACCAGCATACAACTAAAGTGGCCTGAGGAAGATCCAGATCACTTTCTCACGTACTTCATTTATTATCAGGTACGCAATGTATATTTAATTAGTTGTATTAGCGTGTTTAACAATGCTTTGAAAGCCAACAATATAAGTATGATAATCAACCCCATAGGATAAATAATGGACATAGAGAAATGTTATCATTTTCATTGCAGTAATTTATTTGCTCGTTGTCTTTGGATAGTAGTTTGGTCGTGTTTGCTGAATATATAATACTACAAGTACAAATTAATTGCACTAAATGGCCTTTTTACGCAGCATCTAAATTCGTACAGTTTTTATTTTGTGAAACCGAAATTTTGTCAAGAATTAATTTTCTAATAAATCAAAAACAAAAAGTTTCTCATATGTCGAGAACATTATGGTCTATAATGTATAAGTTCAATGCAAGATGTTCGTTATTAATATTAAATAATAAGAAAAAATATTTGTTTTCGATTACAGGGAAATGACGTATGTTCATCCGATATTGCAACTTCTCCAAGACTCAAGTCCGCAGGATTCTTAACCACCAAACACAGTGAAGTACTTATAACGAAGCTAATTCCATTTACGATGTACAACATTACACTATCATCGGTTCTTCACGAAAAAGATAAGATTTTATACCCTAATACGTTGGAAACAGGTACATAATATTTATCTACGATCGTGAGATAATAAGCCATTACCTGATTTTGGTTAGGTAATGTTAGATATGACCGCACTAGTGTGGTAATGATTCTATTTCCACACTACTGCGAAAATGATAATTACTAATATTAAAATTAAAACAGAATTAAAGAATATTTTTATTTAAAATACAGCATTACAGACTTTCCCCCTCCCTGTATTGTAAGGAACCTATTTTGACACGTAAGTGAAAGTTACTCAACAAGGTATTGGTTGCCCTTAACGACAGGATGTAAGTCAACTTACATCCCGAGGGAAATAATAATCTAAAATTATTATAAGTAGCTTTAATTTTTGATTTCATCAACATATATTAATTGAAATGAATATTAATGGTACAATTATTACAATTATTCACATTATTAACAAAATTTGGAAACACGTTTTCTTCTCGATGTGTATTACATTTTCTGACTCCACAGATCCTTCATTTCTAACCAATGTTTCTGTCACTGTTGAAGCACTGCAAGAGACATCTGGCTGGGTCTTATTGTATAAAATTTTATTCGTTACTTCCTTTTTATTATTGAGGCTCTCAGCTAAGTAACTTTCCGCAATAGCAGCGGATTTCCATTAACCATGTCGCTTGATAGCTAATACATAAACTCCAGTATTTGCTAATAAAGTTGCCGACGTTCATCTAAAAGAGTGTGCAGTATACATTTTGAAGTTCTCAAACTTTAGAAATTTCGCAATTTTACTTGGAATTGACGAAAACGTATTTTTCCCGACAGGCTGGTTTAAGCACTTTCCATTTTGATATCGCATAAAGAAGCGCGGATTAATAGTCGTCATGTAGGATCTTGTATCATTGTACTTTTGAATTATTTTGAAATGACAAACCTGAGTGTCGTCACTTTTTGTCACTGTAAACGTACGTGACATTCAATTTTTGGAGTCAGGAACGGTCACAATTATGACTTCTTGACTTATTTTAACATTGTCCATTTTTATTTCACAGAGTTCATTAGAACGGCACGCTCCAGCAAATCCCATTACCATTACGACCTTCATCAATAAATACATATCATCGGGGTTTCCAAGCATGAACTTATTCACATCTTCCCTGTTAAACACATTCGATTTTTTGGGTCTATAACCGTCATTTTTCTT